>OX459095.1:64735188-64765029 GCA_949775045.1 Metridium senile
TATGACGAACACAAAGAAGCAAATACCAATAAGCATCTTTAAACAGATGAATACATAGTCTAACACAACAATAAACCAATTTTGTACCTTTAAGTGTTTTAACAGCAACAGTAGTCTTAGTAGGTCTCATGCTGGAATATTCGTTTTTCTTTTTACTTTCTCTCATAGATCGTCGTAATTTAGAGCGATTCTTAACTGCATCAGGTGTCTTATCACGTGGTTTGAAAGCTACCATGCCTATAGCTTCAGCTCGAACAACCTGCCCAAAAGCACCAGCACCGAGTGGTTTACCAAGTATCAATCTTTCTTCTGGAAACTCCCAGTCAAGGTCATAGGGAAGGTTATTGCATTGGTCAAGAAGACTTCGATCAGGATCAATCTAAGCACAATTAAAGAGCAAGAACAAATATAAGCATGATTGTAAGCATCCCATATAAATTCTTTGTCTTTTACTAAATTTCCCTCTATATTTAATTTATGCAAGGGAAATTTAGTAAAAGACAAAGGATTTCTTTGTCCTCTAAATTTCCCTCATGTTGTATGCATGAGGAAAATGTAGGAGACTATCCCTCAATGGTCCCTCATTAAAACAATCATAATACGAATGTTCTGTTTCCATCTCCTGTCGCAAGTATATACTCTTTATTAGTTGAAAATTGTATCATTGTGACAAATAAACTAAACTAGTAAAACATTTCTGCATATAATATTCATTCGCAGCCTCTAATTCAACGTACGAGGTTCAACGTTTTTCCACACTATTCCAGAAATTTATACTGAATTTGAGATTCAATTGTGCCTACGATCCTTTTCTTGTAAGTTCCGAAATACCTTAATAAATTTATTTTTGAAGCACAGTTATGCTGCCATTTAAATTAGCATGCTAAAACCACCAGCCACACACCATTCAATAAATGAAACCAACTGAAAAAAATGTCAATACTAGCCTTGTAGTCAGAGTTTCCAGTTCTGAGAAAGTATAATTCTTTGTATTCCTCAATTTGTTTTTTCTGGCGTCGATATACAGCAAGATAGATGATGCTAACTATTATGACAAATGCTATACAGCCACATGTGATTCCAATCAAAGCTTGCTGGGATATTGCTTTGTTAGTTTGAGCCATGATATCAGTTGAAGTTTCTGAAAAGATATTATCATAAACCTGCATCAGCCTAAAACTACAATAACGTTTTGCACAACTATCTAATTGAAAGTGGTAAAAGTGTAAAATAGAACAGTTCCGAATTATTCACTAGTCAGTTGTGACTGTAATTATAGTGGTAAAGTAGATGCAAAATATGGATCAGCTTTTATTTTATTCTATTTTTATTCAATAACGTAGGGATACAGCAACAGTTTAACCAATTACAGCAATTTTATTAATAATAGCCCTTTATCATTTTACTTACTAGAGATAGAGAAAACCAGAACACTTGATTTGTAGTTTGTTGCATTGCATGTGTAGTTTCCCAAGTTCTTTTCAAGGAGTTCAACAAACTGCAACCTTGCCATGCCTTTACCCATAACCAAAACTTTACGATTACCAGATTTGGTCCAGATAACATCAGGTACAGGATTACCACTAGCAACACAAGTGATGTTGAGAGGAGTTCCAAGGGTGGTCTTGATTACCCTGTTTGTGGGTGCTTGAATGATACTAGCAGCAGCTAAAAAACAGAACCATCAATAGTTAAAAGAATGTAAGACAGAGAATATCATATGTCCTGATTCAACATACTTACCTAAAACATTAACATTAGCATCTTTCCTGTCACTGCCTTCAATATTTTGTGCTACACACTGGTACCAGCCAGTGTGCTTTGGATGTTTAGGGTTGCAGATAATCAATGGTGCACCTTTTTGATCTCGGAGGAAGTAGTACCCACTCCTTCTGGATTGACAACCCTCTGTGTTATCAAGGTCAGTTGAGATCCCCATAATTTTGTTGTTCTCTTTGGAATCTTTTGATTTTCTGAAGTACCATGTAATTTTTGCTGGTGGATTAGCATCTAAAGTGTCACATCTTAGTTTAACAAACTGAGTCACTTCCATTTCCACACGTTGGGAGACTAATCCAGTGATATGTGGTGCAACACGGGCTATTAAACAAAACAAATATCATGTAAATAATTACTAATTGAGGTTCACTACTCCACATAACATGGGCGAGTCTTCACCGACTCGGAACATCGTTTAGGATTGGTTTGAAAAACAATAGAGTCTTTCCAAACAATTGCCCTAAACCTAACCAAACAATAGCGGTGCTGTCTAATGGGGCCAATAAAAACGCAGCTTTCTACTGGTGAAGTCCAACCCCATAACATCAGTTATCTTGAACCAGTCAATTACTGTTTGACTCCCCGTACCATAGTCACTTACAAAAACTTTTTATGGATTTTTGACATTTTTTTATTTCCATCGGACCAATCAGGTACAAGTTTATATTGACAGGCGGAGTTTATATCGAGGCAGAGACTTTCGAAACTTTGATGTCTGTAATTGGACCAATTGAGATGAAAAAATATCAAAATATTGTCAAACATTCATCAAACGTTTTTGTAAGTGACTACAGTATGGCAGGTCGCACAGTAATATGCCCTATTTAACTAAATAAACATATTTACGGTGAACTCTACTCTCTCATTCAACCCTAACAGAAAATTATACAAAAAATAAAACATACAAAAATATATAGTATGATGCTGGGCTGATATCCACATGATCTATAGTTAATACATTTTGATACTTTAAACACTTATGTTAGAGACAATTATATACAGTATGGGCCTATATTTTCTAACATAGACAACATTTTTTCACAATTATACCAGGTTTATGATTAAGGATAATTACCTATTACAGTAACTTGTATAGAATCCTTCTTATTCATGTCCATTACTAATTTACACATATAAGTACCAGTGTCATTTGCAGTAGTGTTAGATATGGTGAAAACATGTCTAATATATGACTCATCTAAAGATGCGTTCTTTTTTTCTATTGATATTCTGTTATCATCAAGAGGAGAGATGAGCTTGCCATCTTTATACCAAAGTACACCTATTGGTGAAAACTGTTTTAAGACATCACATTCAATTCTTATTGTGTCCACTCCTGCTGTGTAGACTTGTGGTACTTTAGAATCTTTGATTTTGATTGAATCTATGTTATCTGAAAGTACAAGTTAAACAAAATATGGATTAAAATGTTCAAATATATAAGTTGGAAGCAGAGGGGAGATGTGTATGGGCATGCGCGACTTTGTCGACCTTGTCCGATAACCATCAAAGATGGGTAATGTTTACATTTTTTAATATTGTTTATCGTCATTGTTTTCTTGCTTGGATAGCCGTAAATTAGCATTAGAAGCTTCTTCTACATGGAGAATATATATTGCTGTGCCAATTAGATGTCAAGAAAACGAGATATCTTATTATATGTAACGCGAATAAAGGCCTTCAACTACACAACATGACCGCTAACTCAGTGGATAAACAAAGACTTCGTGGTCATCTTTCTTTGGCTCAGTGGATACTGCGACTCTGGATATTTAATGCTTATGTGTAATAGAAAACTAAAATAGGTACCGTTCCAATCGCTTCAATTATTTCTGCGGAAATTTGGCATGAAATCGCAGTCCCATGACAAAAAACTGCTAAAATGTTACTATTTCATAATCATTTATCTCAAAATCTACACTAACTTCCAAAAATGTTATTGCAAAAATGCTTAGGCCATTTTTCATTGATAGATAATTTCACAATCTTGATTTTACAAAAAATGGGGAAATGATATATTTTTGAAAATATTCATCGGTATACCACAGTCATCAGCATTTTACTGCAATGTTCTTATTATTATTTTTCAAAATGAATCGATTATTTTCCTCGTTCTTTGCCTAAGTAAGTCAAATTGAAGTGTTAACAATTATGTAGCAAAGAATGTAGTGAGATCGGTAAACGATTTATTCATTTTTTATTGAGTTGATTCTGGAACACATTATGCACTCATTCACTTCCCAATTTCATAATGATTTTTAAATTTTTTGGCTAACTTCCAAAAATATTATTTCAGAAAACATCAGTCAGTTGACTGTCCTTTCATGCTATACTATTGATTTTAGTGTCAAAAATGGGGAAATGAGTCAAATTAAATAACAATTTTGTTATTGTATTACAGCGCCTTTTATACTATTATGTGACATCCGTGATGAGTACGCCGTGACACCTTAATTAGTTGGTATTGTGAACAATGCCTTTTGCACCTTAAACAATGGCTGCCTGATTATCAATGAGAAGGGAAATGTTTTGCTGAAATTGTATAAATTACCTAACACTTTTTGACCAATCAAATTAAGAAAGTCACAGTAAACACTATAGCGATTAGCAATTGTGCTCATGCAAATTTTTAAATAGTTCACTGGTCTAGCGCATGCTCATACAAATCTCCCCTCTACTTAAGTTGGCAATACAATAAGATAACAGCTATTGTTCAAAAAAAGAACTGGAATTAAAGGGATGAGACAGGACTATAGACTATAGGGGGGGGGGGGGGGGTTAAAAATGGTATGCTGTTTTATAGGATTTTGGTAAAAACTGGACAAAATATGGGGGGGGGGGGGGGGGGGGGGGTGTATGATATTTTTGCCAGCCATGAAGGGGCGGTTGGGTAGTATTTGGAAAAGACAGCAGGTAATTTTGCTGACACTCACTCCCCCTCCCCATACAGTAATAAATGAACACACCAGACACCTTGCTATTTAAAAAAAAAAAAGTGTCAAAAGTGGAATTTAAAATATTTGGTTGACTGTTTACATTGATAATTTTAAATGAACACTTTGAAATGTTCAAATTAAAGTCTTGCGATGATATTGATTTGTTTGAATTTCACTTATTTACTAGCTTACATGTATTAATGTGTTTGTGGTGATATTGATCACTTTGTTCTAGTAAACTATAATAAGAAAATAATTATTTCAAGAGCTGTTTTGTAGGTTGATTTGCTTTCAGGCATAAAAGCCCATAATAATCCTTCAGGGATTGCAATGGAGTTTCTCGTCATAATTTCAAATGTAAAATGAAAAAAATATTATGAGCAATTTTTACAGGTAGAATCAATTACAGAGAGATCACCTTATGGGGTGGTATAAGAAAATTATTTTCCAGTAATTAAAATAGCTTTTCTAAAAATGTTTATCAACAACATATATCAATACAGCTTGTATGCACCTGGCTCAAAAGCATTGGTATCATTTCTACTTACCATTACGAAGGAATATTTTAGTGAAGTTATCAGAGCTGAGTATGTTTGTTGCAGTACATCGGTAGAATGCATCTTTTTGTTCTTTTGGGATATTTATTAAGCTAGTGTTTGCAGGTGTTTTCAGTGATGGTACAACTTGGTGATTCTTGGGGAGAGGTTTCCAGCTTGAATCACTTGGATTACAACTATCTGCTCCTTTTATGCACACTCGTTTTTGAAATTCCCAGGACCAAGTTGGAGTTGGATTAGTATCGCCCACACTACATGATACTTTAGCAGGAACATTAGATGATACCATTTTTGTACTGGTTTTCTTATTAATGCTGGGTTTAACTGTACAGAAAACAAGTGAAATATTTAAGAACATATATGCAATTTATTGTAATAAAAACACTTCCACTGCCTTCATAAATTATTTATCATTAAGTCATATGAAAAATGATACTGAATTCATGATATATTCATATTTAGCAAGTAAGGAAATCTGGACATGGAGAACAAAATGACCCTTAAGTTCAAAGAAGGAACAAATAATAAATACATTTAACAGACAGGACTCAAGAATGATCAATGGCCAAATTGGGTTTCATACTTGAGTCAAATCACAGTGGTCACAGGCAAAACACTCAACATACATTTAAGTATTATTGTGCCCTATAATTCAACTGCATATATTGCTAGGTGTTTTGGGTACTTTTACAACTGTTAGACATTTATTAGCCCATTTACCTTGTATATCCACATAAACATCAGCTGACACTATTTTATCTTTTTCACCAGCTTTGATTGACTAATGTTTGTATGTTTTATTAATTTTTTCACTCGGCCAAGTCCCCTCATGAATTCCGGAAAGGCGAATTATCTATCTCTCTATCTAATTAAAAGAATCTAGGACTGAGATCATGATTTCTCTTGAATTATTATTGTGTATATACGGTAGATATTCTGATTGAATACAGATTCAACATACTTACCTAAAACATTAACATTAGCATCTTTCCTGTCACTGCCTTCAATATTTTGTGCTACACACTGGTACCAGCCAGTGTGCTTTGGATGTTTAGGGTTGCAGATAATCAATGGTGCACCTTTTTGATCTCGGAGGAAGTAGTAACCACTCCTCCTGGATTGACAACCCTTTGTGTTATCAAGGTCAGTTGAGATCCCCATAATTTTGTTGTTCTCTTTGGAATCATTTGATTTTCTGAAGTACCATGTAATTGTTGCTTGTGGATTTGCATCTAGAGTGTCACATCTTAATTCAACAAACTGAGTCACTTCCATTTTCACATGTTGGGAGACTAATCCAGTGATATTTGGTGCAACACGGGCTATTAAACAAAACAAAAAACAAATATCATGTAAATAATTACTAATTGAGGTTCACTACTCCACATAACATCAGTTATCTTGAACAAGTCAATTACTGTTTGACTCCCCGTACCATAGTCACTTACAAAAACTTTTGATGGATTTTTGACATTTTTTCATGTAAATCGGACCAATCACAAGTTTATATCGAGAGGCGGGGACTTTAGAAACTTTCTTGTCTGCAATTGGTCCGATTGAGATGAAAAAATGTAAAAAATAATGTCAAAAATTCATCAAAAGTTTTTGTAAGCGACTATAAAAGGGAACCAACAAGGGAACCTTCTCCTCTCCCCATTTCCCCTCGGCCACATGGATATGATTACAATGAAAAAGCTAATTTAAATAAATGAGTTTTGAGTTTAGACTTGAACGAAGATACACTTGAAATGACAGTAATTGAAGGAGGTAGAGAGTTCCAAAGTAGAGGAGCAGCCACTGAGAAAGAACGTAGACCATATGACTTGAGATTGTACGACTTTGAGGATAGCAACAAGTGAGAAGATGAGCGGAGATTTCTTGCAGGTTTGTGAATAGTGATGAGATCTTGAATGTAAACAGGCGAAAGACCATGGAGTGCTTTAAATGTTAGAAGAATTATTTTAAACTTAATACGGTCAGCAACAGGAAGCCAGTGCAAGTCAATAAGGACAGGAGTAATGTGATCATGTTTTCGAGATAAAGTGACGAGACGAGCAGAAGCATTTTGAACTGCTTGAAGTTTGTCGATGAGATGTTTAGGGAGTCCAAAGAGTAGAGAATTACAGTTATTAAGTTTTGAAGTTATGAACGCATGAATGAGAGTCTCAGTAGTCTTGTGGGAGATAAATTTCCTGATTCTAGTATTGCACCTCGTTGGAAGCGATGGAAGAGAGCTTTTGGACTTTTTGCTGTCGGAAAAGGAATCAAAGATCCTACTCAAAAACGAGCTCTTATGCTGCACAGTGTTGGTATGGAAGTTCAAGACATTTTTGACACACTTCCAGATACAGGTGAGTAAAAGGATTAAGATAAAGCCATTACTGCATTAGATGCTTATTTTAGTCCATGTATAAACGTTCCGTTTGAACGCCATATGTTCAGACAAATGTCTCAAAAGGACGGTGAAACTGTTGATCAATTCATAACAAGATTAAAGCAAAAGGCTTTAACATGTAACTATGGAGATTGGTGTGATGAATTTATTAGAGATCAAGTGATTGATACATGCAACTCAACTTCCTTACGTAGAAAACTGCTTGAAAAGGGGCAGAACTTGACATTAAAAAAACTGCAAGAAATAGCACGAGCACACGAGGCTTCATACTTACAAGCCGATAAGATTAATAACGACATGTCTTCTGGAGGCAAGAAGGGTGAAGTTAATGCTACCACTAAGAAAGAAAAACCTAGATTTCATAGTAAACAAGGCTCAAGAGCTGAAATTAAGTGTCATAGATGTGGTAATCCAGATCACCTTGCCAATTCACCATCATGTCCTGCCAAGACACGAAAATGTAACAAATGTTCTAAGATTGGTCACTATGGAATTACGTGTAAGTCTAAAAGTAGTCACAAAAAGGATTTCAAGAATGTTACAGATGAGGAAGGGCAAATGGTAACTGACAAGGAGTATATATTTGTCATAAACAAACATGATTATTCCACTAGCAATAATGGAACCATTGATGTTACAGTAGGGGGTGTTGCATGCAATTTTCTTATTGACTCTGGGTCAACATGCAACATTGTTGATCGCAGTACATGGGAGAAAATGAAGTCTGAGAAGATTAAATGCAGATCTGAGAAATCAACTACAAGAATCTATGCTTATGGTCAAGACAAACCGCTGGATATTGCTGGAAAGTTTGTTACAAATGTTGAATGCCAAGGAATAGCACTTCCAAATACTGAGCTCCTAGTGATAGAGGGATCTGCTAAGTCATTACTAGGAAAGGATACAGCACTCAAGCTGAAAGTGTTAAGCATTGGACCTCAGCCAAGACCCAATGATGTGAATTATGTTGAAGATGACTACACTTTTAGAGAAAGGATGATGTCAACCTACAGTACATCCTTCAAGGTGTTGGAAAGCTCAAAAATAGAAAGTTGAAAATTTACCTTGACCCCGACGTCAAACCGGTTGCGCAGAAAGCCCGGAAGATTCCATACGGTTTACAGCCTAAAGTTGAAGATAAGCTACAAGAGCTTGAAGACAAAGGAATAATAGAGAAAGTTAATGGACCAGCCAAATGGGCAAGTCCCCTTGTAGTTGTACCAAAGTCAAATGGAGAGATACGTCTCTGCACAGATATGAGAAGAGCAAATGAAGCAATTATCAGAGAACAATTTCCCATCCCTACAGTAGATGACATCCTACACGAGATGAATGGTAGTAAAGTATTCTCCAAGCTTGACCTTAAATGGGGGTACCACCAATTAGAGCTTGATGAGGATTCAAGGGACATAACTATGACTGTTACACACAAAGGTCACTACCGCTATACCCGTTTAATCTTCGGAATGAATAACTCGGCAGAATGCTACCAGTATCACATCGGAGACGCTATTTGTGACTGCCCTGGAGCAAGAAACATATCAGATGATATAATCGTCCACGGGAAAGACCAGGCTGAACATGATGCTCGACTAGAGAAGCTTCTTCAAACCCTTCAAGATAAGAACCTCACACTTAATCCACAGAAGTGTCAGTTCAGGATGACAGAAATCACTTTCATGGGATACCTACTGTCAGATCAAGGAATTGGACCTACCAGCTCTAAGGTCGAAGCTGTCAAGAATGCTAGGCGACCAGAATCTGCATCAGAAGTCAGAAGTTTTCTTGGTCTAATCAATTTCAGTGCAAGGTTTATACCTGACTTAATTATCAACAACAGCTGAACCTTTGAGACAACTGACAAGAAAGGATGTGAAGTTTGGGTGAGAAATGAGAAATCTTTCAACAAGTTGAAAACCCAGCTATCAAATGCACAGACACTGGGATACTTTGACAAGAGTGCAAAGACAAAGGTCATTGCAGATGCAAGTCCAGTATAGGACTCGGTGCAGTTCTCATCCAAGAACAGGACGGTGTGGAGCAAGTAGTCAGCTATGCTAGTAGGTCACTCACAGACGTAGAGAGGCGGTATAGCCAGACTGAGAAAGAAGCGCTTGCTCTGGTGTGGGCATGTGAGAGGTTTCACATGTACCTTTCCGGAATAACTTTTGATCTTATAACTGATCATAAACCTCTAGAAGTAATTTACTCCAGGAAATCAAATCCTTCAGCCAGAATCGAAAGGAGGGTTTTGAGACTTCAATCGTATGATTTCACTGTCAAGTATAAACCAGGAGCATTGCTGATGCACTGTCGAGACTGTCAGTAACTCCAACAGGAACACCAGATAATGCAGAGGAGTATGTCCGTTTTGTTGCAAGGAATGCTGTACCTAACGCCATTACAATTCAAGAGGTAGACAGAAATCAGAGATTGACCCAGAACTAACAGCTGTAAGAAAGTGTATTACTAACAGTGAGTGGGAGACTGTAGATGTTTCCTACAGATCAGTGCGACAAGAACTTTGCGTTCTTGGAAATCTTGTTGTCAGAGGAACAAGACTAGTTATCCCAAAATCCTTACAGAAGAATGTTCTAACACTCGCTCATCATGGTCATCAAGGGTTAGTTAAGACTAAGGAAAGACTTCGATCTAAAGTCTGGTGGCCAGGTATTGATAGAGAAGCAGAGAGAGTTTGTCGTACTTGCCACGGTTGCCAAGTAGTGCAACTACCATCAAACCCTGAGCCTATAGTAAGGACAAAGCTACCAAGCTCACCATGGGAAGTTATTTCATGCGACCTACTGGGCCCCATAGGCAATGACATTTACATCTTAGCCGTAATTGATTATTACAGTCGGTGGATAGAATTTGACATTCTGAACTCGATCACTTCAGGTCGAATTATTAAGTCTCTAGAGAAGATGTTTTCACACATGGTCTACCATTTGAAATGATCACAGACAATGCACTAAAACTTGCATCCAGTGAAATTTAAGAATTCTGCAAGCAGAATGGGATTCAGCTCAGGCACATTATGCCATTATGGCCGCAAGCAAATGCTTAGATTGAGCGATAGATGAGATGCCTGAACAAGGTCATCAAGATCTCTTATGCAGAAGGTTCCATCCTACAAGATGAACTGAAGAGCTTTGTAACAGCACATCGTACGACGCCACACATCACTACTGGCAAGTCACCCTGCGAGATGTTGTTTGGAAGACGTATTCGCACCAGGATACCAGAACTAATAACATTAGAAAGGTATGATGGTGAAGCACGTGACAGAGATACCATTGTCAAGCAGAAAGGAAAGGAGTATGCTGACCACAAGGCACACGCAAAGGTTCCAGACATAAAGGTTGATGACAAAGTACTACTACAGCAGAGAAAGACTTCCAAGATCACGACTAACTTTGAGCACAAGCCATATGAAGTTGTGGACGTGAAAGGCTCACAAGTTACTATTAAGTCTGAAGAAGGAGTCTGTTATAAACGTAATTCGTCACACCTACGAAAGTTTGAAGAATTACCTTCTACTGATGAAAAAGACGACAAGAGCGTGACCGACAATCAACCCTGTGAGTTGCAGCAGCCAACACCCGTTAGTGATTCAGAAAATGCTGAGTTGAGAAGATCATCCAGGAGTAACAAAGGAAAACCACCTGAAAGACTTGAGTATTGAATATTGAACACTCAGTTTAAACCAAGAAACGTGTTTGTATTACATTTGTTATGAAACGTTTAACTGAGCAAGGAACATTTATGTTACATTGTCTATAAGCCTTTTTGTGACGAAAGGAGGGATATAGTGTTTTGGGTTCCCTGTGTTACTGTTGAGTTCCCTGTGTTAAGTGTGAGAGAGTGGAGCAGGTAGCCATCTTGGATTATGACCTAGTGTGACCTCTTTCATTTATGCTAATACTACCTTGTAATAGAGTACTGAAGTGAATACGGCACCTATTGTCAGTTGTCAAGGAAACTGGTTCCAAACTAAAGTCGATCAACCGTATTTCTTTTGTTCCTCTATAGAAATGTGTGCTGAAACGTTTCTGTTTGACTCCGGAATCCATGGCAACTGACGTCACACTTCACCACTCTATTAGTCATCGGGCTTGAATACATTAAAAAACTGTTTTGTCATTTTATATTTTTAATTAAATAGTTTCACCATAATTTGCAATCCCCAGATGAAACAGCGCTATATAAATTTTCTTTATTATTATTATTATTATTATTATTATTATTATTATTATTATTATTATTATTATTATTATTATTATTATTATTATTATTATTATTATTATTATTATTATTATTATTATTGTCTAACTATTGACCAGTCCAGAAAAATAATAGCTTGAGCATATTGGAAAGTGATCAGTGGATCGCGGTTATTGTTGAACAAACTCGAGGTTGTGGATATCAAGCATGAAAAGGTCTATTGTATGTTGTATTATTATGAATATTGAAAATGATTTGGATCCCTTATGATATAGATATGTATGCTAATTTGTGATAAATTCCATATGATATAGGGTGAATCTTATTAGCATGTCATGTTATTCATTAACATACATGTTAAAATGTTATTTCAAATCGCTCTGTTATGGCTGTGCTTATAGACATGCTTAGGGATAGTCTCCTTGTGACTTCACGCAACACTTCCCTCTTCCATTCAAAAGCATAAATCTTGGAGTGATACCAAACAAAACTAAACTACATCTATAAATGACTTCAAAATGCTACAAAACCTGCAAATATCATGAGTCAGTTCATGAAAGAAAAAAAAAGTTATTGAAAACAATTTTTTTGAAATTTTAAGAATTTTTTTACTTTAGCCAAAAAATAGTTTAGTGAGTAACTTTGATGTTTAGATTGTGACCTCCGGAGTTTCAAGTCTTGACACGAGGTTTGTTCATGAAAGTTACGGATATATTTTGTTGGCAAAGTTATCTTGATATCCAGTCCTACTCGTTCCACTTTCAAACATCAAAAAACATTTGCTAGTTGTGAGTCCACAGGAGGCCCAATCTCATAGATCGAGGCAATTTATAAGGCTTTATATGTAGGATTATTCTCAAATCTATAACTCGTCGAAAAACAAAGAAAACAAACTCAAATGTTCATGCATTGTTTCTTGTGTCTTTCGTGCTATCTGGTAGCGATTTCAGGCTGATTGGATGGTTTTAAGCTATGTTCTCCCCCTACTACTAAGAAGAAGACAACGAAGGAGACCTTGGGATGGCCAACGGACTGAGTTGCTTTCGAAAATCGCTCAAATCCTCAGAATAAATCGCATTCCCTTGCCTCGATACTCCGCAACACGAAAGCCAGATAGTTACCCTTCACGATTATCAAAAAATATCCCGGAAAAGTTATCCCCTCGAGGAATAAATCAGGCGAGAATTTCAAATTACCAGCCATTTTGAATGGTTTCGTATCCGCGGCAAGGATTTCTTGTGCAGCTTGACGACCGTTACGGCACGGACTCAAGGCAAATCTCTCCCAGCTCTCCCTGCCCTTGGTCGGAGATGACAATGGATACTTACCAATGTCGCCCTCCCCGAGATGACTGAATCTTGGATTTCGTCGTCGAGCTGCACAAGAAATCCTTGCCGCGGATACGAAGCCATTGAAAATGGCTGGGAATTTGAAATTGTCGCCAGATTTATTCCTCTAGGGGATAACTTTTATGGGATATTTTTTGATAATCGTGAAGGGTAACTATCTGGCTGTCGTGTTGCGGAGTATCAAGGCAAGGGAATGCGATTTAGTTTGAGAATTTGGGCGATTTTCGAGAGCAACTCGGACCGTTGGCCGACCCAAGGTCTCCTTCCTTGCCTTCTTCTTAGTAGTAGGGGGAGAACATAGCTAAAAATTGCCCAAACAGCCTGAAATCGCTACCAGATAGCAAGAAAGACACAAGAGACAATCCACGAAGGTTAGAGTTTATTTCCTTTATTTTTCGACAAGTTATAGATTTGAGAATAATTCTACATATAAAGCCTTATAAAGCGCCTCGATCTATGAGATTGGGCCTCCTGTGGTGAGTCAAGACCTATAGATGGTGCTGATGTCGATTTATAAAGCTATTCAATATAACATGATGAGATCTAGACAGCCAAATGAATAAACGACACATAGCCTATGAACACAATAACTGATATAAACCACGGTCCAAAACCACATGCAGCATTAAAAAGACAGCTACTAGCCTGATAGATAATCGAACATTTTGAAAGCAGCTGTTAATATTTTTACTTTGAGATATTAATCCACACCAGTAACACCTAATTCTCGTTACTAACCGTTCAATATATACAAGCAAATTCTATTGTTCTGAGATATATAGTAAAATATTGTGTATAACAAAACGATAAAGTCGTTGACTAACCTTGAGTAACAAAGCTAAGAAAAACAACGCCACATGTAATCGATGCCATGGATTGGAAACCACGCGCCATTTTCAGTTGAAAACTACTATTATACGAACTTTGATATTATGCCTTGCTAAAACGAGAGTAAGATCCTTTGTGTTTAGAGTAAAAAGGCAATCAAGAGAACGTTCAAAATACAGGAAATGTTGTGGGGTACGACGTCGAAGTCATCTCCAATCTCTCGCCCATATTGACCAATTGCGTTCCGAGCTAGCAACGTTGCGTGACGACCCTATTAATACATCATCATGAGTCACGACGGATTTCCGGAAACGTAAAATAAGGACTTGTAAACATGGACTTGTAAACATGGACATGTAAAACACGGATCCATAAAACGCTAACCAATATGTTACATATGAGATTTGAAAATAGGAGACTGTCATCATCCAAAATTTAAATTCTGCATGTAGCTTAAATTGCTCGATCGGCGTCATGCCGAGCTATATAAGCTATTACTTAGAAAAAGGAGAAGTGTTTCGGGGCCATGCACAGGCGCAGTTATCAGTCATAACACCAAAAAAAGAACACCGGACCCCGCCCACACGAATCCGGTCTGGCTGAAACCTACAGCGAGAACATACCTAAACTCTTATACTCCTTTTGTTAGAAGCAAACAGCGCAAACTTCCGTTTTTAAAAATATCCGGATTTGTGCTGACAGGGCCTTAGCTACAATCATTGACAAAACTGTTGGCACGATTGTTGATTTTGTTATGTTCCTATATCTGTAATACCCCCCCCCCCCCTCCCCCTGTCAATGTTGCTGGAGGGGTATATGAACCTTGTCAATCGCGGGAAACATTTCCAACTCTTGTACTCGATCTTTCATGAAAAACAGCAACATGATTGTATTGGGGGAGGGGGGTAGACAAACTTATCCTCATAAATGAAAAAAATGATAGACCCACAAAAAAGTGTCCGAAATGTGATCGTGCCAACACATTTTGGCAATGATTGTAGACTTGCTACAAGTCGACGTCTCTTGAATGTACAGCTTTTTCAAATGAACATGAAGAGTAATATAAGAAACTGCGAAATCAAGACGCACACTGAATATATATGTTTGGTTGCGTTTATAAAGTAGATAAGTAAGAAATTCAACTGTGGCCTTATCACTACTGACTGAGCCTGAAAAATAATAATGATTAAAACTATAAATAACTGGATAAGACCTTAGGCTTCGTTTTTGGCTTTTGTTTGTTTTGAAAAAATAATAATGATTAAAATTATAAATAACCGGAAGTAGTTGATTCTTGGCGCCACGAGGACAAATTGAAATCACACCACGAGGACACATTGAAATCATAGAGCACCCGGCGTCAAATATTTTTACACCCACCCCTCCCTATTAAATTAGCGATACCTGACCCTGACCTAAAAAATTGAAAAACGGCTTAAAGAATTAGATATTATAATAAAAATGAACAAGCATACAGTGAAAGAGTTGAAAGCCCTCGCCAAAGAGCGAGGGATCAAAGGCTACTACAAATTACGTAAGGCCGAACTCATCGAAGCGTTGGCTAACGCACCACCACCACCACCACCACCACCACCGCCATCACCAACCCCTTCAACCAAACTTATCGAAGGGCTGTCACTGTCACCGCCACCACCACCGACCCCCAACACGTCATCGAATATTCTTGATGAGTCGATACCTGAGATTAATGCTCCCATTCTCAAACCTTCCCACCCCCCTCGAAATTCCCATGTCCAATCACTCAAACATTTAGCAAACAGAGCGGCCAACTCCGTAAAGAAAGAGTTGAACAAGTTTGCAGATTGGATATTATCTTATGTCCCAGAGCCTATCAAAAAGACTGTAAATAAACGAGTGGGCAGTCTAAAGGACAAAGTGAACCGTATATTCAAGAGAGTTGAACGGCCCACACCCAAAGAACAACAAACAGCAATAGGGGGGTATCTGAAAACCCATAGGATAGATGGACAAAAAGGGTATGACCCCAAGACGTTCATCACTAATATAAAACCAAAAGTTATAGATCTCATTAAGCAGCAAAAGAAACCAATCAAAGTAAAGTTCATCTTTACCTGTAAATTCATAAAAGAGAACCCAGCCACTGAGCAGATTGATGAAAATTCAGGATACTTTCACTCAACCGTGGAAACCATAACAGAATCAACCGATTTCTCCGACTTGTTCAATACAATGACAAATCGTCTACTTGAATTGATTGGGCAATTTCAAAACAAAGGCTCTGGGTGGCAATTCGACCAAGTCGAATACTTTGATATCAACATCGACCCCTTTGAACCGATTTCTGGAAGTTCCTATATACCACTACCATCAAAATTAGCATCCAAGCAAGCAATCATCAATGTTAAGAACGAGAAGGATCATGAATGTTTCAAGTGGGCGGTAACCTCTGCCGTGTTTCCTAAGAAAACACATCCTGAAAGACTCAATAAACAAATGAAAGAGAACTCTGAGAATTTTGACTGGTCAGGAATAGAGTTCCCCGTCTCACTAAAACAGATTGATAAGTTTGAAAAGCAAAACCCCTACGCGATTAACGTCTACGGTTATGAAGGTGAGGTATACCCTCTAAAAATAAGTAAGAAACATGAAGCTCAAGTGATCAACTTACTCCTAATATCAAACGATGAAACAAACCACTATTGCTGGATAAAGAATATGATGAGATTAGTATCTACTCAAATTGATAAATTTCATCATACTCGATTTTTATGCTATAGATGTCTGAACTCATTTCGATGCAAACAATCATTAGAAAAACATTCTGAATACTGCTCTAAAAATGAAGAAGTTAAGATTGAAATGCCAAAAGATAAGGATGGAAATCCCCTTTATACAACATTCAAGAATTTCAATAGAAAGATGCGAGTCCCCTTTGTTGTCTATGCCGACTTTGAAAGCTTTACAGAGAACATAGACACCTGTTCCCCAGATGAAAGAAAAAGCTTTACTAAGCAATACCAGAAGCACAAACCATCAGGCTTCTGCTATTTTATCAAGTGCTTTGATGACAACATATTTTCATCCGAGCTTGTAAGATATACAGCTACATCCCCAAACGAAGATATCCCACAGATGTTTGTTGAGTCTCTAGAGTCAGACATTAAGGACATTTACAATAAGTTCAAGTTCCCTAAGAAGGTTAAGATGACTCTGAGGGATAAAATCGCCTATAGCAATGCCACTCAATGTCACATCTGTGATGGTGACCTGGAAAAAGACAAAGTTTTGGACCACTGTCACCTTACAGGAAAGTATAGAGGCGCAGCTCATAATGAATGCAACCTTCAATACAGGATTCCTAAGTTCTTTCCAGTCATTTTTCATAATCTGTCTGGATATGACTCACACCTATTTATCAAGAACCTTGGTACATCAAAAGGTAAAGTAAACTGTATACCTAGTAATGAAGAAAAGTACATCAGTTTCACAAAACAGATTGTAGTTGACCGTTTTACGAACAAAGAAGGTAAGCAGGTTGATGTGAAGCGCGACATAAGATTCATTGACAGCTTCAAATTTATGACAGCCAGTCTTGACAGTTTAGTTGATAATCTTACTAAATGTGGAAAGTGTGAGGCCTGCGAGCCTGGAGATTGTATAAAGAGATTCATAAAAGATGGAAGGGTCGTTCAGTTCAAAGGTATTGGCAGATGTGATCAATGTAAGAATTGTCTGTTAGCTAAAAGTAAGTGTCTCGCTCCAACAGATAAGAACCTAGCTGAAACGAAAAAGTATTTTGTAGATAAGACGGATATGATGTTGAGAAAGGGCGTATTTCCATACGATTGGTTTGATGGCTTTGATAAACTCAACGCAACCCAATTACCGCCTAAAGATGCGTTCTATTCTAGACTCAACGACACTGACATAACAGATGACGACTATCAACATGCCAAGAAGGTGTGGGAAACCTTTGAGACGAAAACAATTAGGGATTACCACGACCTATACCTTAAGTCGGACGTACTACTATTAGCCGATGTCTTTGAAAACTTCAGAGATGTTTGCATCAAAAATTATGGTTTAGACCCAACATGGTATTACACAGCGCCAGGACTAGCCTGGGATGCGGCCTTGAAAATTACCAAAGTAAAGTTAGAGCTGTTAACTGATCCTAACATGTTACTAATGGTTGAGAAAGGCATTCGTGGAGGTGTTTCCATGATATCAAAACGATATGGTAAAGCTAACAATCCCTACATGGACAAATATGACCCCAACCAACCCACTAAATATATCACGTATCTTGACGCAAACAATCTCTATGGGTGTGCAATGAGTAAACGACTCCCCACCCACGGGTTTGGATGGATGATCGATCGAGAGCTAACAGGTTGGAAACACCAACCATGCATTCTAGAGATCAGCCTGGAATATCCTCGTCGTCTACATGACTTACACAACGACTACCCATTAGCTCCAGAGAGCATCAAGGTCGACAAAGTAGACAAGTTAATCCCAAACCTCGACAACAAAACAAAGTACGTAGTTCATCATGAGACTCTGAAACTTTACGAAAGCCTCGGACTAAAAGTCACCAAGATTCATAGGGGTATCACATTCGAAGAGTCTGATTGGTTGAGGCCTTACATCGACTTGAATACCAACCTAAGGGCAAAAGCAGCCAACGACTTTGAAAAAGATTTCTTCAAGTTGATGAATAACTCAGTCTTTGGCAAGACAATGGAAAACATCAGAAACAGAGTAGACGTTCGGCTGGTAACGAATGAAAAAGATGCGAAAAAGTTAATATCAAAGCCAAACTACCAACATCGCACCATCTTTTGCGAAAATCTAGCCGCCATCCACATGAAGAAAACAAAGTTGGTATTTGACAAACCCGTTTACTTAGGCATGTCCATTCTAGACCTAAGTAAGACGATAATGTACGACTTTCACTATAATTACATCAAGCAAAAATATGGTGACAGAGCCAAGTTGTTGTTCACAGATACGGACAGTCTTGCCTATGAGATTGAGACTGAGGACTTTTACAAGGATATCAGCAAAGATATTCAAGCAAAGTTCGATACCAGTAACTATCCAAAGGATCACCCATCTGGTATTGAGGTGGGTGTAAACAAGAAAGTCATCGGAATGTTTAAAGATGAGGCTGGAGGTCAGCAAATTACAGAATTTGTAGGACTGAGAGCAAAACTCTACTCGTACAAGATGGATGAAGGTATAGAAGAAAAGAAATGTAAGGGCGTTAAGAAAGCTGTCGTAAAGAAATGCATCAGTTTCGATAACTACAAGGATTGTCTATTCAATAAACAACCACAGATGAGGAGAATGAATGTAATCAGAAGCCATAAACATGAAGTTTATACTGAGACTGTAAACAAGGTCGCCCTATCTCATGAGGATGACAAACGAATCATTTGTGAAGATGGTGTTCACACCTTCGCTCACGGTCATTTCAGAACGCTATCAGGTGGCAACTCAGTGTCTGGAGGCACAACCTGAAGCTCTTCCCTACTAAATCCACGCCTAGGTCCACCCTCCGATAGATAGTACAACACAGGCTGTCCAGCCGAAACAACACTGCGCGATAAATCATAGATATCCAAACTCCAGACCGGATCCGTCGCACGACGGTTATCACCTCCTTCGTCTTCACCCGGTGCAAGCAAATATCTTACTTTAACTCCAGGGGGTAGTCTCACTTCGTCAAGTCCGACAGGCCGTTTATATTTGACAGATTTAACATCAACTTCTCTCAGTTTCAAAGCTTTATCAGGTTCTTTTCCACTAATCCGCCTTGGCTTACTATTCATTGCTTCCAAAACTTCTGGTAACCTCTTCACCCATTCTCTTGACCTTTCATTTTCTAATAACATCTCTTGAGCATATTGATGACTATACAATCTTTCAGACAAAGTTCGATTTGCTCGTTCTACCACAGATTGAGCTTTATGGTTTTTAGCCTCACTTCGCTGGATGGTAACACCCTTCTTTTTCATGAGTTTTGTAACATCACCCATAAATTCTGTGCCGGGGTCGACAATCACCGTATTTGGCCACTTGAGTTTCCTTGAATAGATTCTTTCAAACGCTTTGGCAAGTCCACTTGAATCTTTACTCGTTAGAGCTTCAGCATCAACATACCTTGATGCAACATCCACCACTAACAGCGCATATTTGTAGGTCTTTCGTTTTACAGTATCGTGAGTTAAGAACAATAGATCCGCCTGGTGGATATAGTTTGTTTTGACAACAGCCCAATGCGGTCTCGGAATATAGTTTGGAGGCGGTAGATAGATCTGCCACAGCGCTTGTTTCTCAAGCCACTTCTTAGATGTAGATTGGCTCACTTTAGCAGCATCCACCAATTTATTGATAGCTTCATAGCCTTTCCAGTACCCCTTGGTACTGTAGTATACTTTTGATAACCTGCTTTCGTTATTCATTTAAAGATTATCTATCCTTCTCTTAAAATTAATTATGTCTCAAGTAATTTCGGAGAGATTAAATCCAAACAGAATCCCACGAGAGCCTTTCGGTTTGAAGGCTGAAGCCTCGCTAAATCGAATCACACTGAACCCCTCATCTGCAAACCCCGGAGAGACTCTTTATGTGAACATTCCAAAACTTGCAGAGAATGTAGTGATTGTTCCAGGAAGTGTATCCTTGCTATTCGACTTAGGCGTCACAGGGCATGCAAATAATACTCTCGTCAACAACGTTGGTCGAAACCTGGTGTCTAGACTCAAGGTTCTTTTCGGCGGAGAAACACTGCAAGATACCCAACGATACGATCTATTTCAAACGTATCACGACCTATTCATCCCCAAGGAGGAACGAGAGGATCTATTGAAACAGGGTATCTCATCAGAGAATATGAGAAAACTCAGAACGAACGCAGGAGACAAGGTTACCTCTGATGCAAAAGAGGTAGCTCTTGCAGCAGTTCACAACACCAAGTACAAAATCCCACTAGACCATCCTATTCTGAATGACCATGGTGTTTTCTACCCAAAGGCCCTACCACACCCACTTACATTTGAGATTACACTCGCCCCCATATCAGACATTGTTGTCTATTCAAGCACCACATCACCACCTAATTACACCATCACAAACCTTGAGTTGGAGTACCTATGCATTTCCAGTGAATACCTTGCTCGGGAGGCAGCGGCCTCCTATCAAGTTGGAAAAGGCTTCTTCTTCGAGAACATCATTCTTCACAAGACGTTCACCATCTCCAAGCCAAATGACTCGGTTATTAACGAACATATAAATCTACCGAGAAAGTCAATGACAGGAGTGCTTTGTTTATTTACAGAGAACCACACAGGGGGAACACGAGACTCTGAGAAATTTGTCAGCCCAGATATAAAATCAATTCATGTTAACATCGACGGAATGCCAAATCGACTCTATTCAAAAGGAATGATACCAGCTGATTTGTGGGAATCGATAAAGAAACGTTTTGGTTTCACGAGTTCACTTAAGCAAAAAGATTTTTACGCGGACAACAAGTTTGCTCTGTGGATCGACTTGAGGACACACCCAGATAACAGCATTCATGGAGGAGGCCTGGTCTTGAACAACACGCGAGACGGAGTAAAACTAGAAATTAAGAGAAAGACAGGAGGAAGCGGTAATATAAACTGTCACATGTTTGTAGCGGCAGACGCATTAATGGAGGTTATGAACTCAAATTTGCGTTCAATAATGTATTAAAAATAAATACTGTTGTAATACAAAAAGTATGCAAGAATTAAGAGATAAAGTCCCGTTTTCGTGTATCATTAGTGGACACACAAATTGCGGCAAGACCAAATTCCTCACGGATCAGCTCCGAGGTCCGTTCCGCAATGTGTTTGATTATATTGTTCTAATATGTCCGACTTTTGCAATAAATAAAACCTATAATAGATTTGCTCGTGGGGATAAACGTTTCTTGGTATTATCGCCAGATGCTAGTAACACTGATGAAATAAACGAGCTTTTGAAAGATTGCACACAAGTATTTTCTGGTACAAATACGTTAATTATCTTGGATGATTGTGCTGCGTCTCAAGATCTTAAGAGAAGCTCGAACAAGTTTATAGATCTAGCATACTCTGGAAGGCATCATAAATTATCAGTGTGGGTATTGACGCAACAGCTCACAAGTATAGCAAAGAAATTCCGTGACAACGTCGCCTGTGTCATCGCATTCCATAATCCGTCTCAAATTGGTACAAAAACTCTCTTTGAAGATTATGGAGGTGATTTAGACGTTGAGACTCGTAAAAAGTTTCAGGAACTTTTAAAAGCAGAACGATATTCGAGGCTGTGTTTCTGTTTGAGGTATCCATTTCAGTGTTATTTGGAGATTCCAGCAGTGGTTTAAAGAGTTGTTGTTCTTGTTTCAAAACGAAACAAGAAAAGATGGCAAGCGTTGAAGATTATATAGAGGAACAACCTAAGGTCGCTGTCGACGCTGCGTCTAGTCTACCGACTGATGATGTTGAAGTAAAACGTGAGTCACTAGCCATTCTCGCATCGTTGGGGACTACTAAGGAGTATCTCGGCGTTAACATGAGTTTAGGTGATATTAAGAAACTCTCAAACAGTGAAGTCGAAAAGTACTTTGTGCGCTATCAGACTGTATTGGGAAAACAGGTCGCAGGAGGATTAGTGGAGTCAACTATTCAAGTAGCCACTCAAGCCATATCTTATGTGGTTCCTATTGATGACTCTGATGCTCTTTGCAAAGACTTGCAGAACGACGAGTTGGTAAAGCGTGAACTTTCAAACTTTGCAGGTCTCTTGGTATTGAGAGGTGGAAGATTGGTAGCACTTGCTAGCGCTCTCTTTCAAGTCGCTAAGCATGTTAAATTAACACCTTCAGAGGAGGTTGACAACAAAATCCAAGAACTTTCAAGCACAACTGAGCAAGCTCTTGAGCAAAACTGAGCAAAACTCTTAAGCGCAACTAAGCAAAACTGAGCAAAACTATTGAGCACGCCTAAGCACACTCTTGAGCACACTCTTGAGCATGATTTGATTTAAAGATTCTTTACTTGAACAAGTAAAGAATCATGTCAGACGAAAATCAAGTTGTTGAACAAATAACAAAGAACCCACTTCCAGCAAAAAGCGGTGCTAAGGAAAAAGATCCTAAAAAAGTAGCTGCGGGGCGTAAATTAGCAGAATATAATAGGAAGGCGAAAGAAGCGTTGGCTAGGGAAATGAAACGTGAAGCGGAAACGCTCCCTGAAGAAGCTACAGTAGACGATGAGGGCTCGTCTCAAAAAGCTTGGTTTCCAGAGCTATCTTTTACAACTGTGCTTTCTCTAGTTGGAATAGGGTTTACCGCAGTTGATATGTTTATGAGGTACTACAAAAACAGAGTAGTTGATTTATCACATGTTCCGACTCATGTACCAGAATCATTCAAAGAACCACCACCATCAAAAATTCCTATCCCACAGGCTACCAAATCAACTCCGAAAATAGGCATGCTGTAAGAAAATAGTTTAAAGCTTTTCTCTATCAATAATAAAATCATGTCAACTGAAAACAAACTTGTGAAAACGGTTACCGATTCAGCCGTCATTATCGGATTGGCCGCCGGTGTGGGTTACGTTGGAAAGAAAGTTATGAAAGAATCATTTATAAGCGACCCCTCATCAAGTATTACAAACTATGCCAAGTGGGTTGCGGTGCTTGGAACAAGCATGTATTTGAAGCAATATCTAGAAGATCAGAAGATCATTCCTAAAACCATCTAAAAAATACTGCTTTTGATTAATAAATGGCGACTATAGCATTGATGATTGGTGGAGCTATTCTTAATGCAACAACATTTGTTGGAGGGAGTTACCTAGCAAGATACTTATCCTCTGACGGTACTCATGTTGATAAAGAAAAAATAAGACATGACAAAGCGCTTGAAAAGTATCAACAAGCAATGGGCGAGTGGCAGAAAAAAAGACAGGAATACCAGGATTGGTTGGCGAAAAAATACAATGATAAAGTTCGTGCTGATGAGAACGATAAAGAGACAGATAAGGCTTTCAGATTATACGCTCAAACACATCCGGGTGTTTCACCTGATTTGAAAGAGCCTGAGCTCTCAGATTACTACAGACCGAGTAGCAACCAAAAGATGGGAGAGATGGCATATGTTGGGAGCGGAATGTTAGCTCTTGGCTATGTAGCGAGTAAATGGATATAGTTCTTCGGTGAAGATTTAAAGATTTCTTATTCTCTTAACAAATAAGAAATGGATATTGACCCAGAGATTCCCGATAGAGAAAATCCTTTCGAACCTGTTGATCCCGGTGATAATGATGATGGTGAGTCAATCCCCATGACATCCACATCCACTCATGATCCTTTCCACCGTCATACTACAGATGAAACATCGTTTATACACGGTGTGGATGAACATACTCCATTAATACGTAGAGAAGAGAGGATGGAAAACGCTTGGGATAGAATTCGTGAAAAATACCCAAATATAAACCCTACGAAATCACCCTTTACAGCCACTCTCGATGAATATGGAAACGTCGTCGTAAAGCTTAAAAGGTTGGGTGGTAGGGCTAGACCATTATTTGATGCAGGAGGTGGGTTGAATGAAAAGCTCCCTTCTTCTATCAAGAAAAGCCTTGGACCGTCTGCTGAAGAGGTTATCCGCTCCAATGAAGAAGAGGTTGCAAAGAGAGAAGAAAAGTTGAGACAGTTAGAGACCAAGCGAAAGGAAGTCCCTGAGAATCAAAGAGAGACAATAGATACACAGATTGGGGAAACACAGAGTGAGATTGAACAACTAGAGCGGGAGAATGAGACCATAGAGGAAAGAATGTCTCTGAAGGACCGTGTAAAGGCGATTTTTAAGAAATATGGATTTACCACCGTTGCTGTGGTTACCGCTGTGGGTGTGGTTATTGGTGTTATTGTAAGCAATCTGAAAGCCGGGCTGACTAGTGTTGCAAAGGGTGTTGGAAATGGTCTGAAAACCATAGGTAAAAAATTGGGTGAAATACTACCTGGAATGGTTGGTGCTATAACTTCATTTATTTTCAAAACGGCAGGTGAAGTTGTCGGCTTTTTAGCCAAAAACGCGTGGCTTCTCATCGTCGCCGTCGTCCTATATTTTGTAGAACGATTTAAAAAGAGACGAAGATCATAACAAATGGTATTACTCTACATTGAAGGTAAAGTTGGTGACTTCACAGTCTATTTAGAACAGCCTATTGAAAAGCCATGGTATATTACGTTGCGAAGGTGTACGTTTTATAATCGCTGGAAGAATCTTTCAAGCGAGGGAACCGTTTCTGACGGTGAAGGTCAAGAACCTATCCTTAGGATCCCTGCAGGATATTATACGGTTGAAACGCTAAAACGTCAAATAGATGGGGGTTTGCGTCTAGGTGAAAAGGCAATCTCTATTGAAAAATCATCACTCAAAGCTCATCAGAACGTCACGCTGAATGATTCGCTTGCTGATTTATTAGGTCTCAAAAACAAAAAGCTGAAAGCAAAATCTCAACACGAGATACAGATAAAGACTCTTGACGCTATTTTTATCCACTGCGACCTTGTGGGCGCATCTGGCGTCCTCAAACAAGGAGCTCCCTCACAAATCTTAGCATGTATAGAGCTTGATAAAGGAAGGATAAACTTTGATCCACACAGTCCGATACAGCTTAGCACCACATCAGTTGATTACGTGAGTAGTCTTCGTTTTAGTATGAAGGACGGTGATGGAAATACAATAGAGAACGGTCTCTACCCGATGCGTCTAATTTTAGAAATTGCTTAAAGAATAACCTCTCTCCATAATAAAAAATATGGAGGATTATAATCAAATCTACCCAAATGTACCACCACAGAGTGGCGGTGATAACTTCAGACTTCAAAAGACCTATGACGTCTTGGGAAGTTTGGAAAAAGAAGTCAAACATTATGAGAACGTGAGAAAAAAGTATAAACGAACGCAGAGCACGTTTTCAAAGTTAAGCATGGGCACGGGAGTCCTATCCGTCGCTCTCGGGTCTAGTGGTTTAGGTACGTCTCTATCCGGTTTTGGACTTGTCGTAGGAGTTCCGTTGGGAGCTTTAGCAGGTGTTTTTGGTCTTACATCTGTAGGCTGTGCGGCGGTTTCTAAACGACTGTCGCAAAAAGTCTCTAAGCACGACCAAACGGTGGCGGTGGCAAGGGCAAAAGTAAATAGCATACGTGACTTGGTTTCTAAAGCTCTGAAAGACAACAAAATATCAGACGAAGAGTTTTCCTTGATCTTAAGTGAAGTGGATAAGTTTGAGGCTCTAAAGCTCCAGATTCGCCAAAAGTCAAGAAAAGAGGAGGAAAAAAATGTAAACATTACCAAGCTGAGGGAAGAAGTGAGAGGAGAAATTTTAAAAGAACTGACGAAAGTACCCGCTCGATGAAATTTCTGTTTGAAAGAACACCCTTTGGATGGATCTATGAATTGAGATATACAAAGAACTGATTTAGCACCTTTCAGTGCCAAAATCTCAAAGTGATTTAAACATCTTATATGAAACATATAAGATGAAGTTTACAGAATTTGAAAAAAGATATCCTTACTATTCACGGTTTAGGTTTACTCAAGATGATAATGGAAATGTTGTATTCAATTTCAATGGTGATTATGTAAATCCATTTGACGCTAATGGAAAGCTTATTAAAACATTATATGAATTCCCTGTATATGAAGGACATCATTATACACCAGAGAATATCAATGATTTTCTCGTCTCAGATGACCTAGAAAGTTATAATAACATGGTTCAAGATCTTGTTGGGTTCCCTTATAAATATCAGTTCAATCATAAAGCAAAATATAGGATTGAACCGTGGGATAAAACAGTAAATAAATATGATTATAATAGGTTTTATATATATATAACACCAAAAAATAAGACAAATTTCACGTTCCGAGACATATTTTCAGATAGTCTATTACTATTTAAAACCGCTAAGGAGGCCAAACGATGGCTATCAAGCCCTAATCTTAGTTACTGGTCACAAGCGTTGAATTTCGCGGTATTTTGTTCGACCGCTGGATGTGGCGTGACACGGGATATACTTGATGATAGTCAAGTTGGTTCTTTTTATAGGTTTCATGTATATTTTACAATACGAAGAGTTCTACAAGAACTACAGTGTCCTTTGCCTGGTGATAAATTATTTAGCTGGAATAACAATTTTTATAATAAAGCAGCATACCAAAGACTGCGGGTTGAATTTAATACTGGTGATGACTTTAGATTTTTAGCTCCGAATTCAGGAGGTTTGGGAGACCCTTATGCGTGGGGTTCTAGCGGACTATTCAAAGATGTCACACAACCAAATTATATACCATACCATAGTACAGATCAATTGCCAGATGAGTGGGAAGCTGATGGTAATGAAAATAGCACTAATCATACAGGTCATTTCAAAGTCGTTTATATCAAGGATGATCAAACCAGGTATCAATATAATTGGTTTTTTCCTGAACGAAGCAACGGCTTGACAAAAGCTGGATTAAGTCGTATTAATCAATCTGTTGAAGCATTTGTTTATTGTATTTTAGGGGCACAAGTACAAACTCGGTCGTCAATCATTGGTGATGGCGGTTCAGCTCAAGAAACGAAACAAGTTTTTTTGAAACTCTTCGAAAGCTCCGTGATAGAGAACGATATATCAAAAAGTATACAAAGGTATCAGTTTGCTTTACAACAGGCAAGGCAAAAACTAGACTTGGCTCTTGCCCTCGGTTGTTGGTTGAGTCCATCGTATCTTGTGATAAATAACAACACTTCAATCGCTGGTTATAATAACAAATTACAAAAAGCCACTACTGATATGAAATTGGGACTAAATCCAATAAATAATGAGATAAAAACGATTCCAAAACATAATATGGGTCATTCAAAGGTTATATTGCCCCATAGAGCTAACAGCCAATCGTCGGCGAGAGGGAGCGAAGCGAGCTCACTCAGTGCTGACAAACCGAAACCGGATGTGAAGACTCAGCGTGTGACAACAGATCGTCACGGCATTAACCTTATCGTGATAACAGCCTCTGCGGCTGGTTTAGCTTGGTATCTATTTCGATAGCACGTGGGATGCATGTGGGCGGATGTGACGTATTGCAAGAAAACAATAACTGTTCACGTGCTAAACAATAGACTGCATACCAACCATACTTTTGCGACGTAGCAACCAGCAAGTCTGAAAGTAGATTTGATGTTTACTTTCTAGAGGCCCGTTTCTAACGTCGCTCAGGAATGCAATGACGTCAATGCAAATTCGATAGCTTCAGGTATTAATACGTGCAGTTCGTCATGAAATATTCCTCTTCACTGTTATGACTGAGCAAGACGGTACAGAACTCGAATATGATTCCTTCGATTTAACAAACATTTCGCAAAGAAATGGTTTTCAACTTCCACCACCAAGAAAAAGAGAAAATCTAAACGACAAACATTTCGCAAAGAAATGGTTTTCAACTTCCACCACCAAGAAAAAGAGAAAATCTAAACGACTTTTTGTCGAGTCGAATCTTACGATGAAAGACACCATTCCGAAGCAAGACGTTAGGAAGATTTGGCTGAGAAAGACGGAAGAACGAGACAAAGCTCTGAGACAACTAAGAGACGCCAAATCGAAGATTGAATACTGGATGGCAAAGGCAAGAACTGCAGATGAAAAGGTCGCTAAATGTGATGAAGATCTACAAAAGCTCGACGCTCTCATAATGGCTGACATTATGGCTAATCGTTGAAAGACGATTGAACTAATTTTTTGTTTAGACTCTACATGGTGGAGTCGTCAATACCTGTGAAACTAGGTATTCTGATGAGGCTTGATATTAGCCGAAACGACTCTTTACCAAAGCAGATGGCTGTCTCATGACCGGAAAACAATTCCAACTTGATGGGTAAATTTCGTTATGTAACACTGACTTGTGTTACATAACCTAGTGTTTAATAAATTAATCTTGTCGTGTCTCCTGTGTTGCGTTACAAGCTTTACAATGAGACTTTTGTCTGTTGTGTTCACATATTTGAGAGCCACCGCACAACTTACAAAAGAATTTCTGTCTGTTGTGCTCACATATTCCTTTCCCGTTGCAGTCTTTGCAGATATATCTCGCTCGTTTATGTTCGCAGAAGCTACCACCATTACATAATTTGCAACGTGATTTACGGCGGTTGTGAGGACAGATTTGTGACCCATGACAATCTCTACAATAATATTTTACTTTACCGTGCGGACATTTCTTAGGATCGCGTTTCGGTTCATCTAAAACTTTGACAAGTTCGGCTTTAGGCTCTGGTATCGGTTCATCGAAAATACTCGATGACGTGTTAGGAACTATATTACCTGGTGGTTTTGCGTTAGTCAACGCTTCGATGAGTTCGGCCTTACGTAATTTGTAGTAGCCTTTGATCCCTCGCTCTTTGGCGAGGGCTTTCAACTCTTTCACTGTATGCTTGTTCATTTTTATTATAATATCTAATTCTTTAAGCCGTTTTTCAATTTTTTAGGTCAGGGTCAGGTATCGCTAATTTAATAGGGAGGGGTGGGTGTAAAAATATTTGACGCCGGGTGCTCTATGATTTCAATGTGTCCTCGTGGTGTGATTTCAATTTGTCCTCGTGGCGCCAAGAATCAACTACTAAAGCACTGAGCAAATTATTTATACTCTGATGTAACCAAATATTTGGTCAATAAATCACTACTGGGAAGTAAACCTGGCTTATTGGCATAAGAAC